>JAHBCN010000986.1:137576-157685 GCA_019359885.1 Listronotus oregonensis
AATATGCTTTGTGTGGAGGAAATAACACATAACACAGGTGAGGAAAAATGTAAAAAATTTGAAAATGAGTAAAAAAAATTAAATATATAAATTTGCGGAAGTTAACTAACCAGAATTAACCATAACCGACCGGAAGTGAGGGCTTTTGAATTTGTCAAATTAACCCTACATCAAAAAAAAAAAAATAATAATAATAATAATACTGTCGTAATTAGTATCGGACCCAACAATATAATAATCTCATAACTATCTTGACCAGGATCAACAGGATAAAAAATACATATTTTTGTCAAAATAAAATAATCTTGCGCATTCGCCATAATCGAGGTTGTACCGTGTACCCGTTGAAATCTCGAAGTGATATAATTTTTTTAATTAATTAAGCGAAATATTTAAAAATTGTATTAAGTTCCTAAAAGCACTTAATTAGCATTTAATTCCTATCTGTTTTAATAATTAAAAAAGAAATTCTTTGAATATGGGTCTGCTAAATTTTCGAAACCTGGCAGACCCACAGTTTTTTTTCAGTATTTTTAAAATCGTTAGTGTACCTTTATCAATTGCACACCTAAATAGCACCAAAAAAGCCGCTAATTTTGATCTAAATTTCGTTGCATTTTTTAAAGTTGGGCTAGCCAAGTTTATATACGTCTTTGGGAGTGGTTCAGAATTCCTTTTATAAACTGTATGTCCCGTCTGGATGACATTACTCAGACCTTAATGGGGGTAGGTCAGAGAAAGTAGATATATGTATAAAATCCGTGGTGGCACTACCGCTTTAGATAAAAAAGTGCCGTAAAATGCAATATCTACATGTTTTGGTACTCGGACAACGTTGTAGGAAATGGGAAAACATAGTTTGAATATCTAAAAATCCAGCTTCCACAAGCTTTCGTGGGATGTCATAAAGATTAAAAAAGAAAAATTGACGTTTCGGTGACAAATCGGTTATCTTTTCAAGATAAGAAAAAAAAAATACGAAAAAAAAAGAATAAAAACAAGTTCATACATTTGGAAACCATACTCTTTTCAAGAAAAAAAGAAATATGATTTGAGTGGAGGTCATTTTGCATACTAAATTAAATATATTTGTTTTCTTTCAGTTATGTTCGATGGAGAAACGATTGAGGGAGCTCCGCCGTTATGGTGTGCCGCGGCAGCTGGACACCTAGACATAGTAAAACTTTTAATAAGCCATGGCGCCAAAGTAAACACAACAACAAGAACAAACTCGACGCCATTAAGGGCCGCCTGTTTCGATGGCCATTTAGAAATAGTTAAATATTTAGTGCAACATGGAGCCGACGTTGAGGTAAGAGCGTAAAATTTTAATTATTATACGCCATTTTAATGAAATATGTACAGTGTCTCAAAAAATAATGCTAATCTAAAATAGAAAAAATAACAAGCATTTATTGAAGGTTCTCGTTCTCGAACGCTGTCCACAAAAAGCATAGTAAACCTCTAGTAACTCGCCTCTTTTAATTTCTTGGAATAAAATTATCCTGATACCTGAGAGCTGGTTTTTAACAGTATTTTTTAAGAAAGGATCCAGAACTCTACTTTCTTATCATAAGCTAATTGTTTTGAAAGTTCATGAAAAAAAAATCATTTTCAAATTTTTGTGGCTGACAGTTTGGATTACACTAGAGTCCCGCTAATCCGAACCCCGCTTATCCGAAAATCGGCCTTATCCGAACAGGGCCAGGACAAAAAAAATATTTTTTATGAAATTTAAGAACTAGAAAAAGTAAAGAAAAACAAGTTTTTTCAAGTATCGTTGTACGTTTATTAACAAAATCTTTTACATAATTTATTTATTTGTTAGATACTTACAAATTATTGACTAGCACAATTTAAAGTCAGTGATCTTCTGACGCAATGCACTAAATCAGTTTTACACCATCTACCTTTAAATAATAAAGGTGTATTTAGCGTCTAACCTTTATTATTTTACACATCAGACGCTAAATATGCCTCAAATAACAATAATACAGCATTATGTGACAAAATTCTGCCTAATCCGAATTTTCGCTAATGCGAACAGGGTTCGAACTCAGTTAGTTCGGATTAGCGGGACTCTAGTGTACTTTACAATCTACTGTGGGTTCCTTTTTTTTTCCACATAAGTGAAAGAGTTCCTCTGAGTTCTCCAGTGATTTCTAGGTCTTTGCTCTCCTGTGAAGTAAACAAGTCCGGCATAAGATAATGCATATGTGAAAATTATTCTTTTTACAGGGTTTTCAATTAATATCGCACAGTTAAGTGCTTGCTGCCGTTAAAACTCATCGTTAGTATGTATGTATCTGCAGAAATTGGCTGCTTATACCACCTGCCAATTGTACAGAACAAAGATTTATTCAAGCTTGATGTCATTTAATTCAAACCAGATCTTATATGACATAAACACCATCACGGTGGTGGTGTGATATGTGATGACAAAAAGATTGAATTTCTTAGTCAAGTAAGGCAGTATTTCTTTTCTTCTGGTCTATATACTCTCTACGTATTCCATACTAAACCCTCTTAGTAATACTGTTTTTTTGATTGGACCGTGGCTTTTCCAAAACACTTGGCATTTGTAACTTATCCAAAAGAGAGTCAGTCGCCTAATGAATCTCACAAGAAAGCCCACTTTTGAGCTGTAGAAGACTTCTTCTATAACTTGTACCATGAGAAAAGAAGCCATTTTACCTTCTCTTCCAACAAGTTTTATTAGGATAACAACAACTGAAAAAGTTCCGAACTTCTTACTTTGTTCTATAGTTTATGGAACCTGCTGCCTGCTGCGTTCTTTTCTTTCTCACCAGATTTTAAAGTCCTGTACAATATAACTTTTTTTTATTCTACTCCAGACACCAGTGGCGTGCTACAAGAGGCAGCCCTGCAACTTTCTCACTATATCATTAATCCATCCTGGAAAAGTGCTGGTCAATGGAAAGTCGACACCACCGATTTTTTCTTGATTTGTCATTTTTAAAAGTCGTTTTCTTATTACTGTTGGGTTTATTTGGCATTTCATCCCGAAATTTACAAAAAAGTTTTTTAATTGGTGTAAAGTGAAACGCCGAAATAGATCTTTGATCAAGTGCATTTTTTGTGGAACACTTGGATGTACTATAAAAGTTCAACGTTAACTGCAAAAGCTCTTGCTTAAAGATATAAATATAACAAAAAAGTATTTTAAAATCTATATGATACAATAATAACTCCAACACCTTTGTTTAGTTATGATTCTAACAAATACTTTTTTTAATTTTTAGGTAGCGAATAAACATGGACACACTTGTTTAATGATTGCGTGTTATAAAGGACATATCAAAATAGCTAGGTATTTATTAAGTCTTAAGGCCAGTGTTAATAGAAAAAGTGTTAAAGGAAATACAGCTTTACACGACTGTGCGGAAAGTGGTAGTTTAGAAATTTTAAAGTTACTCATTGATCATGGAGCGACAATGGATGTTGATTCATATGGTAAGATATCTTATTTGTATACTATTAATTATAAATATGGTGTTATCAAATACGAATTCTGGGGTAGTAAATTAAAGGACCCCGCACAAATGTTATGGAAATTGGGTACCTTTCAAATTATCTGAAAATTTAGTATTGTATTTCAAAAGGGATTCTGAGCAACAGTCTTCAATGGCCCCAAGCCCAAAAATGGATAGTTTTTGTATTATCGCGCCTATAATCTATAATGTGTAAAAATCGTACTTAAAACATACTATTATTTTCCTATTGTTTTATGTTTACGAAGAGATGCCTAAATTGCCATTGGCATATAATAACATAAATATATTTTTAAAAAACCTTCCTTGCATTTCAAGAAAAAAAAATGAATATCAGCGAAAGTAATTAAAATAAACATTTAAAGAATTGTTATAATTGCAGCATAAGCTAAGTTACTTATACAGCCTCAAAATTGCGATTCGCATGTGAAAATGTTTTTTGTTTTTTTATAGTGTTTAAAAGTTATGTAATAAAAACATAAGTGTGAATCTGTTTTTTAATGAGTATGTATAGGTGTGAGTAGGAGAATTAAATTAACACAATTCTATATATAATTAATATAGGAAAATAATAGTATTTTTTTAGTACGATTTTTACACCTTCTAAGCGCGATAACACAAAAACTATCAATTTTTGAGCTTTGGGCCCATAAAGATTATTGCTCCTTTGGGAATACTATACTAAATTTTCAGCTAATTTGATCGGGACCCAATTTTCATAAGATTTGTGCGGGGTCCTTTATTAAAAGCTGTACAGGGAGTACTACATTCAAGCCTCACCAACGACAACGATCTTAAAAACTGTAAGAGTTACAAAGAAAGTTAATAAATGAAGGCGATATTAAATAATTTAGTGTTTACTAAAACGTATTTTTAAAATTGAAAAAAAATATCGGAATAGTATCGTAGATATCCGAAAAAAAAACAAAATCCTGAAGTTTAAATTTTGTTGTTTCCCTACATTATTTGAGAAGATGCTTTAAAACAATTTAACTTTGCTATGCCACTTTTACTTCTCTTTGAAGTTTTAAGAATTTGAAAAAAAAATACATTAAATGAGTTTGTTTTATATGAACATTATTAATAAAATATTTGCCTTATTAAAAAGATTATTTGTGAATTTTAAGAGTATTCTTAAAAATATCGTTGCAACAAACCTGATGTTGGTGCTTAGCTAAAAAAATTTAAATCCAATTAAATTTTACACTAACCAGAACTTACCCTGTATATCCTTTGACTTTTAATGAAACTTACTATTGCTAATATACCTACATATAAATTATATAAAAAATTAAGTTTTCTGACAAATTACAAACCAAATGTTTCCCATTTGTTACACACTTATTGGATCATACTGTATATGTAAATAAAGGATTTTAAATATTAAAAATTAATTTAAAAAATTGTTGGCATTGAAATAACTATTAATAATATTAGTTAGTTTTGATTGTATTAAAATGAGGAATACTGTAATAATAGTGAACTTTGGGCTAGGGAAACAATGGCAAGGACTTATTTGTGGCTTCTAATTATTTTTGCGCTAAGACCATTTACAACTGCTAAAAAATAACCAAAAATAAGTCGTTGGTCCAGATATATTAATAATTGTTAGATTTCTCCGCAACAACACAACGTTAGCTTTATTAATTTTTTCCACAAAGGCTAATACACTCTATTATCTATATGTTTATTAAATCTTTGATTCAGGAATGACACCGTTATTAGCAGCAGCAGTGACAGGCCATAATCACATAGTAGAATATTTAATTAAACTTCCCCATCTTGTTTCTCGGCGGGAGCGAATTGACGCTTTGGAGCTATTAGGAGCAACCTGTGTAGATAAGAAACGAGATATGATAGGAGCGTTAGAATTATGGAAAAGGGCGATGCATGAGAGGTAAGAATTATAATAGATCATTGGTAAAATGTATAATACAAAGTTATGTAAACACATATTTAAAAAAATATACTTTGGTTGGAAGAAACCGAATATGGTCATGGGTTTTAACAGCATAATTTTTTTACATATACAGAAATTAGGCAATTTAAAAAGAAACATTTCGTACTTATTTACAAAAAAAAACACACCTTAATAATTAAATGTTAAATATCTTGCTTTTTTTAATTTTATTAAAGGGACTAGTACTGTCCGTTTTTAAAAATTCAATTTGCAAAAAAAGTTTAAACGCGTTTTTCTCGAAACAACAGTTTTACATGGCGGACCGTTAATCTCCGGATCTCCTAAGCCGATCTTAATAAGTTTTGTTGGGTTTGTTTAATCATAGTCTCTACTTCCTCCACCAGAATTAACCACATTTTGACAAAAACTTAAAAAAAAACTGGCAAGGAATAAAAAAAATGAAAAATAGTCGATTTTTAGACTTTTTTTCAAAGTTTTACTATTTTTTCCCCCATTGATTTTTCACTAATTGTGGTAAATTCACCTTTCCCTTTATAATACATTTGATTTTTTTTTCATTCAGACTCATTAGTCCTGGGAATAAGTGTCTACCATGCAGTCCAATGCAGTTTTCGAGTCCTTTACTTTAGCACCTTCTATAAATAACCTAAAATTAAAAAAAAAGTACGTTTTTTTGTAATTTAATAATAAATGGAGTCCGTGGTACTTACATCCTCTTGAATAAATATCAACGGGCAAGTTACGGGACCACTCTGTTATGAAAAATATCTTTTGTTTTTTTTTGTCAAATATATGTCTTAAAGTCATAAAAACAAGTATTATTTTCAAATTATTTCTTTTGCCAATTTTTAATTTTGGTGGTAAATTTTATCTGGTTAGAAACGGAACGTCATTTAACATGCATTATAATTTTTCTTTTATTTTGATTTATTTAAAATTTTAATTTGCTTTATGAACTACATTTTAGCGACAGACTGAAATTGTGTTAATTAAAAGGTAGAACTTGCAACAATAATATTAAAAAAAGTAAAAAAGTTTGGTATACTGACTTTTCAATGTTTTTAATGGATTTACATTAGGTACCATGGCGACGGGGCACCCATACCGAAGTTAAAAACACAAAAAGTAGCGGCTTATGACTATGTTGTAGAAATATCCGATCCTCAGGCTTTGGATGATCTCATGGCAGATCCAGATGAAATGAGAATGCAGGCATTGGTAATGCGCGAACGCATTTTAGGACCTGCTCATCCTGACACGAGTTACTACATTAGATATAGAGGCGCTGTGTATGCGGATGCTGGTAAATTTAATAGGTAAGATTATTTTTTAACATTTTGTACCATAATAATATAATGTTTAGGGGGAATTGTATTTGGCTTTTATTTTCGGGGTAATACCACGAGTGCTTAAAAATTACTGATAATTTTCATGAAAGCTTGTAATTTATAATTTGTATAACAAGCTTGAATGAAAATTATCTGGTTAATTTTTATGCACGAGTGGTATTTAGGGAGAATATTTCTAGAATGGAGAAATATGGAAGTATTATACTATTAAAACGGTTTTTTTTTGTCATACAATTTTCAATTTCATGCAACATAATGAAAACTGTAACTGAAATCGTTTTTTTAATTACTTTATCTATTTCTTCATTGTGTACATGACCAAATCGACTCATTTTGACTGATTTTGACGTTTCTAATTGACAATACAAACAGGTTCAATTGTTCTGTGTTTGTAAGTAAGTGTAAATACCACGTTTTCTAGGCAACGTGAAATTTCCGGTGAAATTTTTTGATTTTTAACGTGTCTTATGGGAAAATTTATACATAAGTGAAATATCATGACAATATTAGTTATTTTGCAAGTTTTTGAAATTATCTATAGACTGTTATATACTTTTGGAAAAGCTAAAAACTAGCATAATCAAATTAAGAAAAAATATACAGGGTGCTCCTTAAGAAAAAAAACAACTTTTGTTAATAAATCAAAAACTAAATCATGCAGAATAAATTTGACTACGCCACTGGATTCTACGTAAAAAACTTACATAAAAGATCTATTTTTTACTTTTTTGTGTCAATAAATGATGTTTGAGATAGGAATGGTGCGAAAAAATGCCAAATTTTAAATTTCACCATGTATCTCAAAAAACTTAGAGGGCTATAAAAATTCTGTTTGTGGCATCATTTGAACAAGTAGCATAGAAACCGCATCCCTCTATCTTTACTTATAAACGAGATACTCTGCAAAAGTATCGAAACTTGGACATTCTGTGCAAGTCCTTTTTGGATTTAAAGGGCTAAAAATGTAACAAAAAATGCAGATTTATACTTAAAAAATTAAAGGTGAATGGATTATAAAATAATACGCCAAATACTATTAGCAAGCCATTTTTTAGTGGAGACAAAATTTATTTACATTTTACAATAAAAGTCTTATTCTTAAATTAGAAATGTCTGATTAATCAAACAGGTTCTAAATTTGTTTTTCCTTTTTTTTAATGTTTTTAACAGTAAATGTAATTTATCAACACTTAACAGACCCACATAGAATAGATTTTTCACCTTTTCTCTAATTAAACCAATCTTATGGATCTTCCCAATAGTAAAAAATTAAATAGTTTCCATCTCCATCCTGTTTATCTTGTAATGTTTAGTTTATAAATTTTAGGAACAGGTACAACCAAATGTATTTCTGCATTTTGTTAGACCCGCTTCAAATTACGAAAAAACTAACAGGGCCTTAAGTAAAGTAAATATATTTTCAGATGTATAGAGCTCTGGAACTATGCCCTCGATATGCAACAAACCATGTTAGAACGACTTAATCCTATGACTCAGAGCAGTCTTTTCAGCTTCACAGAATTATTCTCGTTTATGATGAATGAAGAAGGCAAACATACGAGTAGGGGACGCTTGGTACCGCCAGTAGATGTCTTAGAAATTCTTAGAGTTTTTAGAAAAGCCGTCAAAGAAGTAGATCTCGGTAATCAGATGCTGGACAGAATGCCTAACCAAGATAGAGATATGACTTATTTGACTAGGGTATGTATTAGTGAGGTGTAAATATTTTACTGTCAGAAAAAATACCCACAAGTGAGTTATACTGCATTAGTTTTTATCTTGAGATAGTTTAGTTGCCTAAGTTACTTTTTAGCTCTATACTGTTAGACTTTTTTATTTTAATAAAATAGCAATTTCATTATTTTTTCAGGTTACTGTAATTACACTTCACCTAGCCTGCTTACTGACTAGAATGTTAAGTCATAAGTCGACAACTGAAAACATCAAAGAAGATATTTATAGAGCCATTTATCTCCTTAATAAATTGGGGCTGAGAACAAGACTTGGTAGAACGCTACTTCACTTAGCATGTTGCAAAGATGTTGCTATTTTAGTACGGTAAGATATTTTTATACTTACCACTTAAAAAGTGCTTACTAAAAAAGCCACAATGCCCTTGAGATATACCTATGTTTATCGCAATTTAGCTATTGAAAACATTGGTTAATAACAATAACAAATGACTATTGCTACACTGTTCGTTGCACTATTTTAACCTCCAACTTCGATAAATTGTTTTTAAATAACTTCAAGTGAAATAATAAAAAAACCTAACCCTGAAATGTTTGCAGGGAAAAAATATCATTTATTTTTTAATCTACGCATTTTTTTCTTAAAAAATATTATTTATACTAATAAATAAAATTGGGAAGGTTGGTAAATCTAGACTAATAGAATCGCTGCCATTCATCAACAACACTCGAAAAAGTATTTCATTTTACAATATTATGCAAAAATGTGTATCGACACATTGCTACCAAATGTTTTAAAAAGTCAATAGGTGACAAAGTTCCTCAACCAAGAAAAAAACATCCCCATTGCGTTATGTAGTAAATTAAGACACACTTCCTTTAGTTTACGGCTCACAGAGAGCATAACTGTGGTACCACCTAAGTTCATATTTTCCTAATCTACTTAGTATTAGACTATGAATTGCGTTTACTAGGTAATAAATGCTCTGGTAATGGAACAAGCGGATCCAATGTGCGTACTAAAACGATTGCTACAGAATGTTTTTTAGAGTTAGTTCTTTCTTGTTCCTTACCCTTTTAGTTAAAATATGTAAATCAAAATGTTAAAGTTAGTATTAATTGACCACAGTTCAAAAGTTACCAAGTTAAGGACATAAATATTATAGGTTTTTGTAATCAGCGTAACGTGCAAAATCAAAATTTAGAAAAATATTCATGGTGTGCCATTAAAAAAAACCATAAAGGATATCATATCTTCCTTCTGGATAACCCAGTATACATACATTTTATATCAAAAAATGCGAAATCGAAAATAAAAAATCGACGTTTTAGAGCGATTTTCGCAGAACAGAATACGTAAATTTTAATCGAATTTATCAGTTACTTTATGAACACAGTGTATAATACAAGGTGGTCCCCGGAAGCGGGCAGTTTTGATAATGTTGTTATTCCGTAACTATGCATAGTTGACTATGTATTGTTTTTTAAAATTATCTGTCACTGTATGTCTTTTAGTAATCATGGACCAGTGGTCTGGTGCATTTGTGATTAAGTCGTATTATAAAAACAATAACTGTGTGGTTGCCTCTTAGCGACATTTCCGACTTTATTTCCAAATTGGTCGACATGGCAGAGTTCCTTTAGCTCATGCTATAAAGAAATGGGTTTGTAAATTTAAAACAAGTTCAGCTTTCAATGTCAAACATAAAGGACCAAAGAAAAGTGTACGAACGCCTAAAAACATCCATCGCGTAAGAGTATCTGTGGAACACAGTCCAAAACGTTCTACCCGGAAACGAGCCCAGTGTTTAAGAATTTGTAAGTCATCTTTACTTCGAATTTTGCATAAAGATCTCAATCTTCAGCCGTCCAAATTTCAAATTGTCTAAGCACTGAAACCAACAGACATCCCAACTCGTTTACGTTTTGCTGAAACCCTGCTTGAGAATGAAATCGATATACACACAAATTTATCCGGCTATACCAACAAACAAAATTGTCGTTTCTGGAGTTCAGAAAAACCACAGGAGCTTCACGAACAACCATTACATAGCCCAAAAGTGACGGTATGGTGTGCGATGTCTTCAGTGGGAATTATAGGGCCCTACTTTTTTCAAGATGAGAATGCTGTTTCCATTAACTCTGTGCGTTATACCGGTATGATAACCCGGTTTCTGAGTCACCGCTTGAACCGATTTTCACATAACAATCAAACATGGTTCCAGCAGGATGGTACTACTTCACACACCACGGGAGCGTCATTAAGTTCCTTGCAAAGATTGTTTCCGCAACATGTTATTTCGAGCCAAGGTCGCCAGACTTAACGGCTTGCGATTACTTTTTGTGGGGCTACCTAAAGCAATAGGTGTTCATTAATTAACCAAGAACCATTTAGGGGCTTGAAAGAAACATTATTCAAAAAATTGCTAACATTCCTGTGGATATGTTGCGTGTTATGGCGAATTTCCATGAAAGAATTCAAGAGTGCATACAGAGAAGGGGAAGACATTTACACGTTATTATTTTTAAGAAATAAAAATGGCATATTACTAGTTTTGTTAATGTACTACTGTATTCTATTTAAATTAAATTGCCGTTAGAATCATAAAGTATTTAAAACTACTCGCTCCCGGGACTACCTTGTATATCCTATTTTGATTTATACTAAATAATTAACATTTCTTTTTAGATATCAAGTCTGTGGTTTTCCCTCATGTCACCTTATTAAGGTGCTTTTAGCAGTGGGTGCCGATCCGACAGCCCAAGACGATGAAGGCAATACACCACTTCACCTAGCAGCCATGGCAGATCCCTGCCCTTCAAGGGTAGCCAACTATCTTTTGGATGGTGGCGCTCATTTAGATCAAGTAAACAATAACGGCGAAACGTTCCTAACTTTATTAAAATGTAAGCCAGCCCACGAACTTGTAGATGTGATGAAAAATTCAAGTTTAAAGTGCGCTGCAGCTAAAGTTATTAAACAATTTAAGATTCCTTATAAAAGAGTTGTACCGCGGGCGTTAGAATCTTTTATTGAAATCCACTAAATTTGTGTATTTTTTTGTGATTGTTTCCCTCCACAATTATGTTTATTGTTTAGTGTTAAGAAGTTGAATGTACAACAAAACCAAGGACGAAAAGTGACGAATTTGCCATTGGAACTATGTGCTTTGTTTTATAAAGTCGCTAGTATGATCCTCGACGCATCTTATGTATTTTGAAAAAGTGGCATTCTGTATGTATTTTAAAAATTCGTGTTATTAGATATTAAAACAAACCATTCAGACGCAAATCATCGGTGTAATTTAGTCTAAGACAAATCGGCGTATGGGTACCGAAAACTATTCAACCTCAATTTTTTTATAAGATCCTCTTTAAATTGTTTAAGCCGAAATTGTTTTAACAATTGCAAGGAATTGTTATTTCCCAACCGGACAATTTTTTCTTATATTTATTGAAATACAAATAAAAAAGGTTCTATGACCCTTTTACGATAAAGTTAATATTTTTGGAGATATTAATTTTTTAAAAGTTCGAACAATCTCAAATTTGGGTACTTTTGACACATAAAAAATATATATAAAAAAAGGAATAAAATAAAAAAATATATTTTTTTCATTTTTTATACTATAATTAATAGTATCCTAAACTATTTTTTTTTATTGTTTATATCTGTTCTTTGATTGTTTATTAAGCGCGCTCACAAGTATGCGTCCTTTACCTTTAGGTATCGCCGTCTCCTGACTCATTCGCTGCATCGGCCTATCTGTGTCCTGAAACATTATTTATCCTTTATCTTAATAACTATTAACTTTATCAAAATTTTTAAAGAGAGCAATGTTATTACTAATTAAATTATCTACAATTTGTTTTTATAAGTTTTTTCTGAAATCAATTTTACAAAAATTATTAAAGCTTGTGAGTGCGCTTAATAAACAATTAAAAAACAGATATAAACAATAAGAAAAAATTAAATCTTAGTTTAGGATATTATTAGTTATTGTATAAAGAATAAAAAATATATTTTTCATATTTTATTCTTTTTTTTAATATAAAAGTACCCAAATTTGAGATTTTTCGAACTTTTAAAAATTCATATCTCCAAAAATATTAACTTTATTGTAAAAAGTCATAGGACCTTTTTTATTTGGATTTCAATAAAGAATATAAAAAAATTGTCCGTGCCTAATTTTATGTGGCACAAATATTCAGAAAAACAAAACTTTTTAAAAAGGTACTGATAATAAAACATGTAAAGTATAATTTTAAATACATACTTTGTAAGTAAAACCAATTTTGTTTTAATATCAAGACTCATACTTTGTTAACAGAGTTTTATTTTGGTTTATTAAAAGGTTGTACCACATGCAGTTACGCACTTTGCCTAGTACACTGACGATATGCTGATTTTAAATTTGTACTATGTGTTTTATTTTCTATTACAGTATACTAAATGTTTTTTAAAGGCATTGGTCTAAGTGAATTCATTTTTGCTATATTAGTAAAATATCGGCTTAGAATATATTTTGAAAACAATGGTTTGTTGGGTAAAACTAATACAACTCTTGGATTAGCTTTAATATGCGATATTATAGTTACTTTAACAACAGTATATTTTTTAAACAAAATATAAAAAAAACGTTTCCGTTTTTTTTGCAAAGTAAATGACATTTCAAAATGCAATTTTCCTTTCTGTTTACCAGCTAATCTATCTCTATCTTCATTAATTTAATTCTTCTAATTTTGTAAAATTAAGATTTTTCTAAAACATCTAAAAGTAATTATAACTAAACTTGTCTTTTGCATAAACTCTTCTGTCCCAACTCGTTTCTTTATTTAAGTATTTCTGCCAAACCTAGGTAAAGATTTTGCTTTATTTACACTATTTATTATCAAATAAAGCACTTAAATACAGAGAGAGGTTTTTGGATTCTTTTAATTGTTGTATCAGGTCTAAATTGTCTTTTCAATAGCAAAATGTGTAATTCTTTTTAAAAGAGCTGAATCTTTTACTGTATAGTCTTCTAGTCATGTCAGGTACAAAAAAGCAGTCCTTGGATACTATTTGGGTTTTATGTTTAAATTAAACTTTTTATTTACTTTTTACTATCAATTATCTTTTTACTTGAGTGTTAAAGCAAAGTTATAAAACTATACATTTCTGTTACGGTCGGGTAAACTACCTGTATTTACTATTTTTACCTTTATTGCTGTTTCTCTAATAAAAACCCTCCAGCGGAATTACAGACATTGATATGGAAGATTTTAAACAAAAACTATGAACCAAAATTTTAAAAATTTAATGTACAATTATAAAAAAAAATTCTTTGTTAAAAAAATAGGAAATACTACTATACTGAAATGTTGATAATTATAACTTAATAGTTCTTTTAGGTTTAGTATAGGCAATTGCCCTTATTTCTGTGTTATACTGTAGTAGAGAATTATTAATTAAGACTGTCTTAAAAAAATATAAAAGCGTTTAAATTAGATAAATTTTTTAGTCATTATAAAATATTTTATACAAAATCATAAGTTTTAGGTAACCTAAAATATGGTAATCTAATACAGAGTGTTAAATTAATTTATTTTCACTTTTTGGTAATAGCTAACAAGTTGTCACTTTTTTTTCCAAATTATGGCTTTTAATTTAATACTGAATGATAAAAAGTAGACTGTTGCTGAAACGGTTTCGTATATTTAGGATAGTTTTTGCAATATTACATGGGAAAACAATCAAATGAGCATTATCCAACATGAGACAACTTTAAAAAAATTTTACCTATTAAGTTATTCATGTTATTATAATTTAAACAAAAATGTATTTAGCCCCTACTAGTTAAGTTTTTTTTAAATGTAATATTGCTAAAATTATCTTGAATAAAAAACCAGTTTGTAAACTGCATAAATTGGAAAATCCTATTTAAATCACGCATTTTTGGCTGCTTCCAGGAACATCGTTTTTTTCACTCTACATTACTTGAATAATTCTTATTATCTTTGAGAATTATTTTATTGCTTGCGAGCATTTTTTTAACGAACGAAAATGTGATAAATATTTTTAAGGAAAATTTAAACTACAAAAAGATATTTCTTGTCTTTGACATTGTGTCTATGAAGTTTGTTCTGGTTAGTTATTGAAATACGTACAAATATGAAGTACTTGAGGTCTATTGAATCAAATTGAGATATGTAATATTTATTTAATTTTGATAAAAATCGCCATAGCTATGAACAGTATAGTTTAACAAGAAAAAATTATATCTGTTCCTTGGGTAAAAACAAGGCTGGTAATAAAGCTTAATTTCAACGAAAATCGTATAGATTTGATTTTGGTTCTATATGCCTCACTTACTAATGTTACTATGGGAATTATTTCCTATTTTAGCGTAAGCATAGTATCTCATTTAGGAAAATACTTTTAAGCAATGTTAGTCCTATTTAGTAATAATTTTAGTAAATTATTAACACCCAAATGTACTGAATATTTTCATTAAGTCTATCTCATTTTAAATAAAGGCTATCTGTAACTGCAAAACTGATAAATTTCAATTAAAATAAGGGCTGAAAGCTCATGTGATCAAATAGCGCTTTTGTAATATGAAAAAAGTATTGTTAACATATCTTATTATATGTCCAGTTTTGATCTCGTGTATTTATAAAAATAACGTCAACAAAAACAAAAGCTAGTAGGTAATTTAAGATTAACAAAAAATCCTCTTTAATATTTTTATAAACTATTTATCAATTTAATGTCGTTTGGTAAACTGTTGTACAACCCCATACATTGGTAATATGCACCTCTTTTGTTTAGTAAGTCTGTGTCTTGAATAGGTATAATCTAATACTCTAGATCGATTCAGCCTTACTAAAAAATACTATTTTTAAAAGAGGAAAATATACAGTCCTATAAAAAAATGCTAATAATCAGTTCTGTTCTCTTTAAATTGAAAAGATAGATGGTAGTTTTAAAGTTCAGCATCTAAAACTTTAGAATCTTATGAACAATTTATGATTGTTCCCAGACCAACATTAATACTGCTAATTGGCTTCTGGTTAGTACTGGTTACTGAACACGTTTTAGTGTTCAATAACTTTATTAAAACATTTTTTTAAATGGCCAGTTCTTAATAGTAAATGCAGTACTACTTAGGTTCTTCAAGTAACCAAGTTAATTTTAGGGTAACAACTTAGTCATCTGATTTTAAAATATTCTTGATTCGAAGATTTATTTGTAATCAATAAGAAAAAAATCTAAAATTGTAAAGTTGCAGGTGCTTTTAAAAATAAAAATTAAATGTATATTTTACAAAGTAAGGTTTTTAAATTGACAGTAAGATGACTTGTAACTTAAATTTTTTACCTGTATTGACAATAAAGCCAAAACTAAGGACCTGTTGACAGTACTAATTTTACATAAGCTAGTTCTACACTTATTGCCGCTACAGATGGCTTTTCTTTTTAGGTACTATTTATTATAAAAGTGTGATTATTTTGAGTGTTAAATATTCATTATCATAATAGCTCTACATTTTGTTATACAATTAAAATAAATAAAAAAGTAAAATGTTTTTTACTGAATGCTTTATTTAGGCTGAGGGTACGCAAACGCAAAACTAATGCTACAACAGTAATTTAACCTCTTATAATTTAAACTAAATATTTCTTAAAAGAATAAGTAATCAGAACCCCAATTTCTTTCTTTCTATTAAAATAACTTTAACTTTTAAAAAAATGTATTTTGCCAACTTTGAATCAATTTTAAAATACCTAATTATTTTTTGGGGTCGTGATGGAAACATCCAATCCACTTTTGTTGCACAAATACGTCTTATACGAATTATAAAGAAACTCGAGTTTCAGTTATGTAGAACTGTATTCAGATTCAGGCAATGGGCGTGTACAGTGAAATGAGGAATTCACAATTCTCCATTCCACTAGGAACACACAGTTTTGTATTTCAAACTGAAATATATGCTTTACTGCACTGCAAAAGAAAATAACAGGAGGGTTTTTTTTTTATTTTTATCTTGGGACAGTCCACGAAGGCTGATGCCTAAGTACTAACGTACCGTGGGTGTCTTCAGTGTGGTGAGAGGGAGGTTGTTCACACGGGACTTAAATTTTCGGAGATTGGGAGGAGAAGGAAAAACTTCTGCGAGCAGCAGGTTCCATAGTCTATTCATTGCCTATTTTTTCAACAAAAAAACATGCATTACTTACAAAAATATATATTTAAACACAAAAAAAACAAGAAGAATAAAAAAACGTAAAAAATATTCCAAAACACGTATAAAAAATGTAAAAATATCAAAATACAAAAATTGCAAACAAACAAAATATTCTTAAAAATACTTAACAAAAAAAAAACAAATCAGAAACAAAAAAATATTCTAAAAAATACGTAGATATTACAAAAAAATTTCTTTTTGACTTGGCATTAGCAAACTGCCATATTATTTCATCACAATTTAGCTGTTCCAGTTCGTCATTTTCTATATATAATTTTCTAGTTCTATCGCAAAAATTTCATACATTCGATACGTGCGTCAATGACGTCTGCCCTCAGGTATCTGGCCCCCTTTACACTCCCTTACGTTACATCACATCACGCTCCCTGCGCACCGTCTTTCGTCACACACTTTGCGGCGTAGCGCGCGTGTTGCAATGGAGCATTATTATTTGTTATTATTTTCTATATTATAAAAGGCATTTGTAAATGAGTAAGTACTTATTTCTCATACAACTTTCATCCTTTTTTTAACCCATCAGGGGATGAAGTTCCAAAAATACTAGCATTTTCTATTTTTCTGGGTTATTAAAAGCCTAATCAAAAACATTAATATTTACAACTTTAAAGATGACAATTTTTTTATACAAACTTTAATCCCCATTTTAATTTTCTCCCCCCTAAGGGATGTTAAAACAGATAATTTTTAATCCTAATTAATAGCCTACATACCAATTTTCGTACTTCTAAGTCCAGAAATAACAAAGTTCGATCTAAACTTTCATCCTCCATTCTATCCCTTTAAGGGGAAAGTTTTTAAAAATACTTACTTACCTGACGTTTCCTATTTTTCTGTGAAATTAGAAACATAATTACCCACTGCCACATTTACAACTTTAAAAATGACAATTTTCCTTTATAAACTTTTACCCCTCCCCAAGAGATGTAATTTTAGAAATGTTAAAACAGATAATTTGTAATCGTAGTTAATAAGGTACATAACAATTTTATACTTCTAAATCCAAAAATGACGAAATTCCACAAAAACTTTTACCCCTCCCCCCATTCTACCCTTTTAGGGGAAGGGAAGTTTCCTAAAATCTTTTCTTAGCTAAAATCTCGTATGTTTTTGGGTAATCATAATTCTAATTACCAACTCCCATATTTACAACTTTAAAAATGATAATTTTTCGGTACATATAACTTTCATCCCCATTTTAACCTCCCCAACAGAGATATTACCAAGCGCAATTTCTGATGACTAATTAACCAAACTAATCGTTTCTTATTCTTAAATGTAATCGTATCTTATTTTTAAATTGATGTTTTCGACCTAATATTCTTTACTTTGTAACACATACGAGTTGTTTATTTTAAATTAATAAACAAAACGTATTTATGTTTACTCAGCCACTGTATATTAAATACACACTTTTGTAAAATCGTGGCCTAACGGGCTCTGTATAAGTTTTATTGTCGTCCTACAGATATCGTTTTAACTTGCCAAATTCTTTATTATTTTATGGAGGCAGCACCTCCTTGACGATGCTATGATGCCAAAACAATCGTTTTTTCAACGTGTTTTACAGATTTTCCAAAATGGGTATAGTGTGAAAAATAGTGTGGCAAATGCAGATTTAAAAAAATAATAAATGTGCAATTTTCAATCTAAATAACTTATCATGCTGTGAGGCTCAGTGACCTGTAATATATGGGAAAAATATAAATATATAATAAAATATTTTATATCATTTAAAGACTTATGGACTTTGAAATATGGCAGCAAGGCGTCTGCGTCATATTACAAAGGAAGAAAACAAAACTGGCAAGTATCTAGTTGTATATCGATCATTGGTTAAGTGTTATAATAGGTTACCGATACAAATAAAAAGAATAAAAAGCCAGAGGACATTTAAAGTTGTAATTAAAAAAATGTTAATCAACTTAGAACCTTACTGCAGGGATGATTATTTTAATATGTGAGTAGGTAGTATTGTATTATTGTTTTTCATGACATCTTTCATTTTGTTGTATGTCAAAAAATGCCAAAAACACATGAGTCAAAAGCTCATTGCTTTTGAAATATGGCCTTTCAAAGTTTAAAAAATTTGGCAACAGCGCGCTCACTTCATCACGCATCGAGTCGAACGTTTTTTGCGAGGTTTTACATATTCAAACATTTTTTTACACAACACAAAATGAAGCTTAATATCCAATTTAAGAACACAAATTATTATGTTTTAAAGAAGCACTTTTTTATTTTGCTTAAGGATAGACCTTAATTATAAAAAAAAGAAACAGCTGTCAACTGTGGTATGTGATACGTTTACTTCGCGACCTAATGACCTCGTACTAGTTCCAGGATTTTCTTCCGCGATTTCCACAGTTACCTATGTACCTGTCAGGATTTCTCGGTTGCACACATCCCGTTTCCAAAACTCTTTGGTACCGTTGTGGAAATCTTTCACGGTAATTTTGGGCTGCTAGATTAGCATTATGGTTTGCCTCGCCGTAAATTATTAACATATCGGCATATTCCGTTTGAAAACATTATTTTGAACAAGACACGACATAAAAAACGGAAAATACCGCAGCGACTACACATTATACAATTCACTACTGACTTGACAAACGCCAGCGCTGATGCCAATTGTTTTTTAAAGGTTTTACTGGAGGAAACATGATAATTATTATTATTTTTAATTTGTAGACTAACACATTTAAAACGTTTTTTTTTATTAGCAAATGAATCTACCGATAAGCGATTAAGATAAAAGTTGCCAATTGTTAAGGGTTTCAGAAATAATTGCTACCAGTTTTTAGCTCCACTATCGCCCATTAAAATCGTAAGCATCATTTTTTTTACACCCTGTATATATATTGCATTACCCTCAGGAAATAAAATTATCTACTATAGTTTATCCAAGCTAACATTTTTGTGTTGGCTTACATGTTCAAAAACAAAAATTACTAGACTCAACGTCAAAATCAACTGATTGGCGTAAATCACCCAGTAATGGATTAAAGGCGTTTCAATTTTTGTATTAATTTTTTTTTTGTGTTTGGGTGTGTTATTTCATGTTTTAAAGTAATTAGTGAGATTAGAGATTACTCTGCAGTGTTTTTATTTTTTTTTTTTGTGCGGACTATTTGACATTTTTTATATTTCATAATTTATTTTATTTTGGACTAAGTTTTTATTTTTATTGGTTTTAAGAAAAAACCACTAGAAAAGATATTTTTTAGTGTATAAATCACAATGATTACTGTATTTCCAGTTTGGAAAAGCTTCGAAACCCACTTCAGAGCTGTGATGAGTCGAAGGTAAGAAAATATAACCTAATAAATATTTTTTGAAAAATGATGCTATCAGAATAGTGATCTTAAAAAAAAAAATCGTTTTAAC